>CM034539.1:15495324-15536277 GCA_020002185.1 Paraescarpia echinospica | reverse complement strand
TGTTTGTTTGAACAGTTCTGCCATGGATTAAAGTGTAAAATGCTTCATTCAGTCCCGAGGACTGGATACTGCACTATACAAGAATTTACCTTGTTTCATTGTGATAGAACAATTGATGATTTACTAAAATACATACCTTTTTCTGCACGATGTCAATGTCAGTTAACTCAGGTAAATATGTCATCAGAAATGCAAGTTTGAATTCTATAACTAGGATTGACAAAAGACAGTGAAAACCATTGTACAGAACAATACAATTAGCAACATGAACTGTATAATCGTGTCAAAATATCGGCATCTGTGGATCTTACCTTTGTCTAATTTGTTAATTTACTAATTTTATTGATATAGTTAATATTTTGATATCTAGAAAACTATTATTATACTATTATTATTGTAGACTGTAAAATATGGACCTTAGCTACAAGAGCAATGTCCTCTCTGTGCTCCTGTATGGCTCAGAATGTTGGCTCATGGCCTATTTCAACCTACACTGGACTTGCGTTGTTGCTCTGCATAAATCCTGTTATATTTCCTGCAGCATATATCGTATAGAATTCTATAGATTTTATGCTAAGGGATATCAATCTGCTTGGTGTATGTTATTTAAATATGAAATAAAATTGAATGGCTCCACACAGTGGCACAATCTTCTCTCCTCGCTGGCTATAGTATTTTGTCCAGTCCACAGCGTGTCGCTTCTGGCTACATACCATGTGCGTTTGTTGTGTTGTGTGTTTGGTTTGTTGTACAAAAACATACTACCCATCAAATGTGATTTTTGAGATTCGTAGAAACATTTTGCTGTGAACTTAATGCAATAGATTAGGCACATTATAGAATGTTTTAGAATGTATTGCCAGTGACATGACACATATTTGGAATAGTGTAGCTGGCAGTGATTTTTTGTCATTTAATTTTAACGTAACACACGTGGCCGCACACAAACGTGGTTATTTTGTAAATTGATCAGCACCGTGCATATACACACTTTAAAACTGCTGAAGGTATGTGATTTTGACCAGACTTGTAAATTGTTTAATAGGTATAGACTTGTTAATTGTTTAATAGGTATCATCAAATGGCGATACTCAAAAAATCACATAAGTTTCTCAAGCTTTAATCTGACTGTCAGACTCAGATCTTTGACTTGACACGGGAAGTGGGGCGAGGGAGCATTGGAGATTTGTTTGCAGTTCAAAGTGGTTTGTGTTTTCTCCCTATGTCTCTCGGTCCCTACCTGCCTTCATCTCTCCCTCCCTCACTCTCTAATTCCCTCCCTCCCTCTCTCCCTCTCCCCTCTCTCTGTCTCACTCCTCTCTCTCTCTCTCCCTCTCTCTCACCCTGTCTGTCTGTCTATCTGTATATCTCTCTTTCTCATTCGCTCTCTTGCCCTCTCAATTTATCACCCTCTCTCTGTGTCTAACTGTTTCTCTCTCACACACTCTGTTTCTTATACATACTCATACACACTCTGTCTTCCTCTGAGTGTGCCTGTCACTCTCTCTCTCTCTCTCTCTCTCTCTCTCTCTCTCTCTCTCTCTCTCTCTCTCTCTCTCTCACCTTCTCACCCTCTCTCTCTCTCTTTGTCTATATGTGTTTCTCTCTTCTCTAAAAATTGGCCGATTCCGATGAATTTTTATGCATTATGATTCTTTTTGGTATGCCCGATCGATTGAAGAGGTTTCATGATCATCGAAGGTCAAGGTCACAAGGTTTTTTCTTTAAATTTCGACGATTTGTCAATGCTACTGTCCTTCGAGCTATAATTTGCTAATACAACTGTTCTTGGATATACTTGTCTTGTGTGGACCGCAGTAGCGTAGCGGTAAGAGCTCCAGACTCTCGACTGAAAAAAACGCGTATATGAATCCTGTGTGGTGGTGTCGAACCTTGAGCAAGTTTTTTTTACTATACACTGCTTCAGTTCATTCAGGTGCATGAGTGAGTACCTGGCCATCAACAGTGGTAGATATTTGTGTATGAATCATCTTCGCGGATTAGATGCAACATGGTTGAATGTTTCACAGAGAAGATAAGATGGTGATTGTTTGAACAGTGCTGCCATGGATTAAAGTGTAAAATGCTTTATTCTGTCCCGAGGACTGGATACTGCACTATACAAGAATTCACCTTGTTTCATTGTGATAGAACAATTGATGATTTACTAAAATATATACCTTTTTCTGCATGATGTCAAGGTCAGTTAACTCAGGTAAATATGTCATCACAAATGCCAGTTTGAATTCTATAACTAGGATTGACAAAAGACAGTGAATACCATTATACAGAACAATACAATTAGCAACATGAACTGTATAATCGTGTCAAAATATCGGCATCTGTGGATCTTACCTTTGTCTAATTTTTTAATTTACTAATTTTATTGATATAGTTAATATTTTGATATGTAAAAAACTATTATTATACTATTATTATTGTAGACTGTAAAATATGGACCTAAGCTACAAGAGCAATGTCCTCTCTGTGGTCCTGTATGCCTCAGAATGTTGGCTCATGGCCTATTTCAACCTACACTGGACTTGCGTTGTTGCTCTGCATAAATCCTGTTATATTTCCTGCAGCATATATCGTATAGAATTCTATAGATTTTATGCTAAGGGATATCAATCTGCTTGGTGTCTGTTATTTAAACATGAAATATAATTGAATGGCTCCACACAGTGGCACAATCTTCTCTCCTCGCTGGCTGAAGTATTTCGTCCAGTCCACAACGTGTCGCTTCTGGCTACATACCATGTGCGTTTGTTGTGTTGTGTGTTTGGTTTGTTGTACAAAAACATACTACCCATCAAATGTGATTTTTGAGATTCGTAGAAACATTTTGATGTGAACTTAATGCAATAGATTAGGCACATTATAGGATGTTTTAGAATGTATTGCCAGTGACATGACACATATTTGGAATAGTGTAGCTGGCAGTGATTTTTTGTCATTTAATTTTAACGTAACACACGTGGCCGCACACAAACGTGGTTATTTTGTAAATTGATCAGCACCGTGCATATACACACTTTAAAACTGCTGAAGGTATGTGATTTTGACCAGACTTGTAAATTGTTTAATAGGTATAGACTTGTGAATTGTTTAATAGGTATCATCAAATGGCGATACTCAAAAAATCACATAAGTTTCTCAAGCTTTAATCTGACTGTCAGACTCAGATCTTTGACTTGACACGGGAAGTGGGGCGAGGGAGCATTGGAGATTTGTTTGCAGTTCAAAGTGGTTTGTGTTTTCTCCCTATGTCTCTCGGTCCCTACCTGCCTTCATCTCTCCCTCCCTCACTCTCTAATTCCCTCCCTCCCTCTCTCCCTCTCCCCTCTCTCTGTCTCACTCTCTCTCTCTCTCTCCCTCTCTCTCACCCTGTCTGTCTGTCTATCTGTATATCTCTCTTTCTCATTCGCTCTCTTGCCCTCTCAATTTATCACCCTCTCTCTGTGTCTAACTGTTTCTCTCTCACACACTCTGTTTCTTATACATACTCATACACACTCTGTCTTCCTCTGAGTGTGCCTGTCACTCTCTCTCTCTCTCTCTCTCTCTCTCTCTCTCTCTCTCTCTCTCTCATCTTCTCACCCTCTCTCTCTCTCTTTGTCTATATGTGTTTCTCTCTTCTCTAAAAATTGGCCGATTCCGATGAATTTTTATGCATTATGATTCTTTTTGGTATGCCCGATCGATTGAAGAGGTTTCATGATCATCGAAGTTCAAGGTCACAAGGTTTTTTCTTTAAATTTCGACGATTTGTCAATGCTACTGTCCTTCGAGCTATAATTTGCCAATACAACTGTTCTTGGATATACTTCTCTTGTGTGGACCGCAGTAGCGTAGCGGTAAGAGCTCCAGACTCTCGACTGAAAAAAACGCGTATATGAATCCTGTGTGGTGGTGTCGAACCTTCGGCAAGTTTTTTTTACTATACACTGCTTCAGTTCATTCAGGTGCATGAGTGAGTACCTGGCCATCAACAGTGGTAGATATTTGTGTATGAATCATCTTCGCGGATTAGATGCAACATGGTTGAATGTTTCACAGAGAAGACAAGATGGTGTTTGTTTGAACAGTTCTGCCATGGATTAAAGTGTAAAATGCTTATTCTGTCCCGAGGACTGGATACTGCACTATACAAGAATTCACCTTGTTTAATTGTGATAGAACAATTGATGGTTTACTAAAATACATACCTTTTTCTGCATGATGTCAAGGTCAGTTAACTCAGGTAAATATGTCATCAGAAATGCCAGTTTGAATTCTATAACTAGGATTGACAAAAGACAGTGAATACCATTATACAGAACAATACAATTAGCAACATGAACTGTATAATCGTGTCAAAATATCGGCATCTGTGGATCTTACCTTTGTAATTTTTTAATTTACTAATTTTATTGATATAGTTAATATTTTGATATCTAAAAAACTATTATTATACTATTATTATTGTAGACTGTAAAATATGGACCTTAGCTACAAGAGCAATGTCCTCTCTGTGCTCCTGTATGGCTCAGAATGTTGGCTCATGGCCTATTTCAACCTACACTGGACTTGCGTTGTTGCTCTGCATAAATCC
Source organism: Paraescarpia echinospica (assembly GCA_020002185.1). NCBI lineage: Eukaryota > Metazoa > Annelida > Polychaeta > Sabellida > Siboglinidae > Paraescarpia > Paraescarpia echinospica. Next base: position 15,531,683 of record CM034539.1, on the reverse strand, counting down.
TGTTATATTTCCTGCAGCATATATCGTATAGAATTCTATAGATTTTATGCTAAGGGATATCAATCTGCTTGGTGTATGTTATTTAAATATGAAATAAAATTGAATGGCTCCACACAGTGGCACAATCTTCTCTCCTCGCTGGCTGTAGTATTTTTTTCCAGTCCACAGCGTGTCGCTTCTGGCTACATACCATGTGCGTTTGTTGTGTTGTGTGTTTGGTTTGTTGTACAAAAACATACTACCCATCAAATGTGATTTTTGAGATTCGTAGAAACATTTTGCTGTGAACTTAATGCAATAGATTAGGCACATTATAGAATGTTTTAGAATGTATTGCCAGTGACATGACACATATTTGGAATAGTGTAGCTGGCAGTGATTTTTTGTCATTTAATTTTAACGTAACACACGTGGCCGCACACAAACGTGGTTATTTTGTAAATTGATCAGCACCGTGCATATACACACTTTAAAACTGCTGAAGGTATGTGATTTTGACCAGACTTGTAAATTGTTTAATAGGTATAGACTTGTTAATTGTTTAATAGGTATCATCAAATGGCGATACTCAAAAAATCACATAAGTTTCTCAAGCTTTAATCTGACTGTCAGGCTCAGATCTTTGACTTGACACGGGAAGTGGGGCGAGGGAGCATTGGAGATTTGTTTGCAGTTCAAAGTGGTTTGTGTTTTCTCCCTATGTCTCTCGGTCCCTACCTGCCTTCATCTCTCCCTCCCTCACTCTCTAATTCCCTCCCTCCCTCTCTCCCTCTCCCCTCTCTCTGTCTCACTCCTCTCTCTCTCTCTCCCTCTCTCTCACCCTGTCTGTCTGTCTATCTGTATATCTCTCTTTCTCATTCGCTCTCTTGCCCTCTCAATTTATCACCCTCTCTCTGTGTCTAACTGTTTCTCTCTCACACACTCTGTTTCTTATACATACTCATACACACTCTATCTTCCTCTGAGTGTGCCTGTCACTCTCTCTCTCTCTCTCTCTCTCTCTCTCTCTCTCTCTCTCTCTCTTTGTCTATATGTGTTTCTCTCTTCTCTAAAAATTGGCCGATTCCGATGAATTTTTATGCATTATGATTCTTTTTGGTATGCCCGATCGATTGAAGAGGTTTCATGATCATCGAAGGTCAAGGTCACAAGGTTTTTTCTTTAAATTTCGACGATTTGTCAATGCTACTGTCCTTCGAGCTATAATTTGCTAATACAACTGTTCTTGGATATACTTGTCTTGTGTGGACCGCAGTAGCGTAGCGGTAAGAGCTCCAGACTCTCGACTGAAAAAAACGCGTATATGAATCCTGTGTGATGGTGTCGAACCTTGGGCAAGTTTTTTTTACTATACACTGCTTCAGTTCATTCAGGTGCATGAGTGAGTACCTGGCCATCAACAGTGGTAGATATTTGTGTATGAATCATCTTCGCGGATTAGATGCAACATGGTTGAATGTTTCACAGAGAAGACAAGATGGTGATTGTTTGAACAGTGCTGCCATGGATTAAAGTGTAAAATGCTTTATTCTGTCCCGAGGACTGGATACTGCACTATACAAGAATTCACCTTGTTTCATTGTGATAGAACAATTGATGATTTACTAAAATATATACCTTTTTCTGCATGATGTCAAGGTCAGTTAACTCAGGTAAATATGTCATCACAAATGCCAGTTTGAATTCTATAACTAGGATTGACAAAAGACAGTGAATACCATTATACAGAACAATACAATTAGCAACATGAACTGTATAATCGTGTCAAAATATCGGCATCTGTGGATCTTACCTTTGTCTAATTTTTTAATTTACTAATTTTATTGATATAGTTAATATTTTGATATGTAAAAAACTATTATTATACTATTATTATTGTAGACTGTAAAATATGGACCTAAGCTACAAGAGCAATGTCCTCTCTGTGGTCCTGTATGCCTCAGAATGTTGGCTCATGGCCTATTTCAACCTACACTGGACTTGCGTTGTTGCTCTGCATAAATCCTGTTATATTTCCTGCAGCATATATCGTATAGAATTCTATAGATTTTATGCTAAGGGATATCAATCTGCTTGGTGTCTGTTATTTAAACATGAAATATAATTGAATGGCTCCACACAGTGGCACAATCTTCTCTCCTCGCTGGCTGAAGTATTTCGTCCAGTCCACAACGTGTCGCTTCTGGCTACATACCATGTGCGTTTGTTGTGTTGTGTGTTTGGTTTGTTGTACAAAAACATACTACCCATCAAATGTGATTTTTGAGATTCGTAGAAACATTTTGATGTGAACTTAATGCAATAGATTAGGCACATTATAGGATGTTTTAGAATGTATTGCCAGTGACATGACACATATTTGGAATAGTGTAGCTGGCAGTGATTTTTTGTCATTTAATTTTAACGTAACACACGTGGCCGCACACAAACGTGGTTATTTTGTAAATTGATCAGCACCGTGCATATACACACTTTAAAACTGCTGAAGGTATGTGATTTTGACCAGACTTGTAAATTGTTTAATAGGTATAGACTTGTGAATTGTTTAATAGGTATCATCAAATGGCGATACTCAAAAAATCACATAAGTTTCTCAAGCTTTAATCTGACTGTCAGACTCAGATCTTTGACTTGACACGGGAAGTGGGGCGAGGGAGCATTGGAGATTTGTTTGCAGTTCAAAGTGGTTTGTGTTTTCTCCCTATGTCTCTCGGTCCCTACCTGCCTTCATCTCTCCCTCCCTCACTCTCTAATTCCCTCCCTCCCTCTCTCCCTCTCCCCTCTCTCTGTCTCACTCCTCTCTCTCTCTCTCCCTCTCTCTCACCCTGTCTGTCTGTCTATCTGTATATCTCTCTTTCTCATTCGCTCTCTTGCCCTCTCAATTTATCACCCTCTCTCTGTGTCTAACTGTTTCTCTCTCACACACTCTGTTTCTTATACATACTCATACACACTCTGTCTTCCTCTGAGTGTGCCTGTCACTCTCTCTCTCTCTCTCTCTCTCTCTCTCTCTCTCTCTCATCTTCTCACCCTCTCTCTCTCTCTTTGTCTATATGTGTTTCTCTCTTCTCTAAAAATTGGCCGATTCCGATGAATTTTTATGCATTATGATTCTTTTTGGTATGCCCGATCGATTGAAGAGGTTTCATGATCATCGAAGTTCAAGGTCACAAGGTTTTTTCTTTAAATTTCGACGATTTGTCAATGCTACTGTCCTTCGAGCTATAATTTGCCAATACAACTGTTCTTGGATATACTTCTCTTGTGTGGACCGCAGTAGCGTAGCGGTAAGAGCTCCAGACTCTCGACTGAAAAAAACGCGTATATGAATCCTGTGTGGTGGTGTCGAACCTTCGGCAAGTTTTTTTTACTATACACTGCTTCAGTTCATTCAGGTGCATGAGTGAGTACCTGGCCATCAACAGTGGTAGATATTTGTGTATGAATCATCTTCGCGGATTAGATGCAACATGGTTGAATGTTTCACAGAGAAGACAAGATGGTGTTTGTTTGAACAGTTCTGCCATGGATTAAAGTGTAAAATGCTTATTCTGTCCCGAGGACTGGATACTGCACTATACAAGAATTCACCTTGTTTAATTGTGATAGAACAATTGATGGTTTACTAAAATACATACCTTTTTCTGCATGATGTCAAGGTCAGTTAACTCAGGTAAATATGTCATCAGAAATGCCAGTTTGAATTCTATAACTAGGATTGACAAAAGACAGTGAATACCATTATACAGAACAATACAATTAGCAACATGAACTGTATAATCGTGTCAAAATATCGGCATCTGTGGATCTTACCTTTGTAATTTTTTAATTTACTAATTTTATTGATGTAGTTAATATTTTGATATCTAAAAAACTATTATTATACTATTATTATTGTAGACTGTAAAATATGGACCTTAGCTACAAGAGCAATGTCCTCTCTGTGCTCCTGTATGGCTCAGAATGTTGGCTCATGGCCTATTTCAACCTACACTGGACTTGCGTTGTTGCTCTGCATAAATCCTGTTATATTTCCTGCAGCATATATCGTATAGAATTCTATAGATTTTATGCTAAGGGATATCAATCTGCTTGGTGTATGTTATTTAAATATGAAATAAAATTGAATGGCTCCACACAGTGGCACAATCTTCTCTCCTCGCTGGCTGTAGTATTTTTTTCCAGTCCACAGCGTGTCGCTTCTGGCTACATACCATGTGCGTTTGTTGTGTTGTGTGTTTGGTTTGTTGTACAAAAACATACTACCCATCAAATGTGATTTTTGAGATTCGTAGAAACATTTTGCTGTGAACTTAATGCAATAGATTAGGCACATTATAGAATGTTTTAGAATGTATTGCCAGTGACATGACACATATTTGGAATAGTGTAGCTGGCAGTGATTTTTTGTCATTTAATTTTAACGTAACACACGTGGCCGCACACAAACGTGGTTATTTTGTAAATTGATCAGCACCGTGCATATACACACTTTAAAACTGCTGAAGGTATGTGATTTTGACCAGACTTGTAAATTGTTTAATAGGTATAGACTTGTTAATTGTTTAATAGGTATCATCAAATGGCGATACTCAAAAAATCACATAAGTTTCTCAAGCTTTAATCTGACTGTCAGGCTCAGATCTTTGACTTGACACGGGAAGTGGGGCGAGGGAGCATTGGAGATTTGTTTGCAGTTCAAAGTGGTTTGTGTTTTCTCCCTATGTCTCTCGGTCCCTACCTGCCTTCATCTCTCCCTCCCTCACTCTCTAATTCCCTCCCTCCCTCTCTCCCTCTCCCCTCTCTCTGTCTCACTCCTCTCTCTCTCTCTCCCTCTCTCTCACCCTGTCTGTCTGTCTATCTGTATATCTCTCTTTCTCATTCGCTCTCTTGCCCTCTCAATTTATCACCCTCTCTCTGTGTCTAACTGTTTCTCTCTCACACACTCTGTTTCTTATACATACTCATACACACTCTGTCTTCCTCTGAGTGTGCCTGTCACTCTCTCTCTCTCTCTCTCTCTCTCTCTCTCTCTCTCTCTCTCTCTCTCTCACCTTCTCACCCTCTCTCTCTCTCTTTGTCTATATGTGTTTCTCTCTTCTCTAAAAATTGGCCGATTCCGATGAATTTTTATGCATTATGATTCTTTTTGGTATGCCCGATCGATTGAAGAGGTTTCATGATCATCGAAGGTCAAGGTCACAAGGTTTTTTCTTTAAATTTCGACGATTTGTCAATGCTACTGTCCTTCGAGCTATAATTTGCCAATACAACTGTTCTTGGATATACTTGTCTTGTGTGGACCGCAGTAGCGTAGCGGTAAGAGCTCCAGACTCTCGACTGAAAAAAACGCGTATATGAATCCTGTGTGGTGGTGTCGAACCTTGAGCAAGTTTTTTTTACTATACACTGCTTCAGTTCATTCAGGTGCATGAGTGAGTACCTGGCCATCAACAGTGGTAGATATTTGTGTATGAATCATCTTCGCGGATTAGATGCAACATGGTTGAATGTTTCACAGAGAAGACAAGATGGTGATTGTTTGAACAGTGCTGCCATGGATTAAAGTGTAAAATGCTTTATTCTGTCCCGAGGACTGGATACTGCACTATACAAGAATTCACCTTGTTTCATTGTGATAGAACAATTGATGATTTACTAAAATATATACCTTTTTCTGCATGATGTCAAGGTCAGTTAACTCAGGTAAATATGTCATCAGAAATGCCAGTTTGAATTCTATAACTAGGATTGACAAAAGACAGTGAATACCATTATACAGAACAATACAATTAGCAACATGAACTGTATAATCGTGTCAAAATATCGGCATCTGTGGATCTTACCTTTGTCTAATTTTTTAATTTACTAATTTTATTGATATAGTTAATATTTTGATATCTAAAAAACTATTATTATACTATTATTATTGTAGACTGTAAAATATGGACCTTAGCTACAAGAGCAATGTCCTCTCTGTGCTCCTGTATGGCTCAGAATGTTGGCTCATGGCCTATTTCAACCTACACTGGACTTGCGTTGTTGCTCTGCATAAATCCTGTTATATTTCCTGCAGCATATATCGTATAGAATTCTATAGATTTTATGCTAAGGGATATCAATCTGCTTGGTGTCTGTTATTTAAACATGAAATATAATTGAATGGCTCCACACAGTGGCACAATCTTCTCTCCTCGCTGGCTGAAGTATTTCGTCCAGTCCACAACGTGTCGCTTCTGGCTACATACCATGTGCGTTTGTTGTGTTGTGTGTTTGGTTTGTTGTACAAAAACATACTACCCATCAAATGTGATTTTTGAGATTCGTAGAAACATTTTGATGTGAACTTAATGCAATAGATTAGGCACATTATAGGATGTTTTAGAATGTATTGCCAGTGACATGACACATATTTGGAATAGTGTAGCTGGCAGTGATTTTTTGTCATTTAATTTTAACGTAACACACGTGGCCGCACACAAACGTGGTTATTTTGTAAATTGATCACCACCGTGCATATACACACTTTAAAACTGCTGAAGGTATGTGATTTTGACCAGACTTGTAAATTGTTTAATAGGTATAGACTTGTTAATTGTTTAATAGGTATCATCAAATGGCGATACTCAAAAAATCACATAAGTTTCTCAAGCTTTAATCTGACTGTCAGGCTCAGATCTTTGACTTGACACGGGAAGTGGGGCGAGGGAGCATTGGAGATTTGTTTGCAGTTCAAAGTGGTTTGTGTTTTCTCCCTATGTCTCTCGGTCCCTACCTGCCTTCATCTCTCCCTCCCTCACTCTCTAATTCCCTCCCTCCCTCTCTCCCTCTCCCCTCTCTCTGTCTCACTCCTCTCTCTCTCTCTCCCTCTCTCTCACCCTGTCTGTCTGTCTATCTGTATATCTCTCTTTCTCATTCGCTCTCTTGCCCTCTCAATTTATCACCCTCTCTCTGTGTCTAACTGTTTCTCTCTCACACACTCTGTTTCTTATACATACTCATACACACTCTGTCTTCCTCTGAGTGTGCCTGTCACTCTCTCTCTCTCTCTCTCTCTCTCTCTCTCTCTCTCTCACCTTCTCACCCTCTCTCTCTCTCTTTGTCTATATGTGTTTCTCTCTTCTCTAAAAATTGGCCGATTCCGATGAATTTTTATGCATTATGATTCTTTTTGGTATGCCCGATCGATTGAAGAGGTTTCATGATCATCGAAGGTCAAGGTCACAAGGTTTTTTCTTTAAATTTCGACGATTTGTCAATGCTACTGTCCTTCGAGCTATAATTTGCCAATACAACTGTTCTTGGATATACTTGTCTTGTGTGGACCGCAGTAGCGTAGCGGTAAGAGCTCCAGACTCTCGACTGAAAAAAACGCGTATATGAATCCTGTGTGGTGGTGTCGAACCTTGGGCAAGTTTTTTTTACTATACACTGCTTCAGTTCATTCAGCTGCATGAGTGAGTACCTGGCCATCAACAGTGGTAGATATTTGTGTATGAATCATCTTCGCGGATTAGATGCAACATGGTTGAATGTTTCACAGAGAAGACAAGATGGTGTTTGTTTGAACAGTTCTGCCATGGATTAAAGTGTAAAATGCTTTATTCTGTCCCGAGGACTGGATACTGCACTATACAAGAATTCACCTTGTTTCATTGTGATAGAACAATTGATGATTTATTAAAATATATACCTTTTTCTGCATGATGTCAAGGTCAGTTAACTCAGGTAAATATGTCATCAGAAATGCCAGTTTGAATTCTATAACTAGGATTGACAAAAGACAGTGAATACCATTATACAGAACAATACAATTAGCAACATGAACTGTATAATCGTGTCAAAATATCGGCATCTGTGGATCTTACCTTTGTAATTTTTTAATTTACTAATTTTATTGATGTAGTTAATATTTTGATATCTAAAAAACTATTATTATACTATTATTATTGTAGACTGTAAAATATGGACCTTAGCTACAAGAGCAATGTCCTCTCTGTGCTCCTGTATGGCTCAGAATGTTGGCTCATGGCCTATTTCAACCTACACTGGACTTGCGTTGTTGCTCTGCATAAATCCTGTTATATTTCCTGCAGCATATATCGTATAGAATTCTATAGATTTTATGCTAAGGGATATCAATCTGCTTGGTGTCTGTTATTTAAATATGAAATAAAATTGAATGGCTCCACACAGTGGCACAATCTTCTCTCCTCGCTGGCTGTAGTATTTTGTCCAGTCCACAGCGTGTCGCTTCTGGCTACATACCATGTGCGTTTGTTGTGTTGTGTGTTTGGTTTGTTGTACAAAAACATACTACCCATCAAATGTGATTTTTGAGATTCGTAGAAACATTTTGCTGTGAACTTAATGCAATAGATTAGGCACATTATAGAATGTTTTAGAATGTATTGCCAGTGACATGACACATATTTGGAATAGTGTAGCTGGCAGTGATTTTTTGTCATTTAATTTTAACGTAACACACGTGGCCGCACACAAACGTGGCTATTTTGTAAATTGATCAGCACCGTGCATATACACACTTTAAAACTGCTGAAGGTATGTGATTTTGACCAGACTTGTAAATTGTTTAATAGGTATAGACTTGTGAATTGTTTAATAGGTATCATCAAATGGCGATACTCAAAAAATCACATAAGTTTCTCAAGCTTTAATCTGACTGTCAGACTCAGATCTTTGACTTGACACGGGAAGTGGGGCGAGGGAGCATTGGAGATTTGTTTGCAGTTCAAAGTGGTTTGTGTTTTCTCCCTATGTCTCTCGGTCCCTACATGCCTTCATCTCTCCCTCCCTTACTCTCTAATTCCCTCCCTCCCTCTCTCTCTCTCCCCTCTCTCTGTCTCACTCCTCTCTCTCTCTCTCCCTCTCTCTCACCCTGTCTGTCTGTCTATCTTTATGTCTCTTTATCTCATTCGCTCTCTTGCCCTCTCACTTTATCACCCTCTCTCTGTGTCTAACTGTTTCTCTCTCACACACTCTGTTTCTTATACATACTCATACGCACTCTGTCTTCCTCTCTGTGTGCCTGTCACTCTCTCTCTCTCTCTCTCTCTCTCTCTCTCTCTCTCTCTCTCTCTCTCTCTCTCTCTCTCACCTTCTCACCCTCTCTCTCTCTCTCTCTTTGTCTATATGTGTTTCTCTCTTCTCTCATAATTGGCCGATTCCGATGAATTTTTATGCATTATGATTCTTTTTGGTATGCCCGATCGATTGAAGAGGTTTCTTGATCATCGAAGGTCAAGGTCACAAGGTTTTTTCTTTAAATTTCTACGATTTGTCAATGCTACTGTCCTTCGAGCTATAATTTGCCAATACAACTGTTCTTGGATATACTTATCTTGTGTGGAGCGCAGTAGCGTAGCGGTAAGAGCTCCAGACTCTCGACTGAAAAAAACGCGTATTTGAATCCTGTGTGGTGGTGTCGAACCTTGGGCAAGTTTTTGTTACTATACATTGCTTCAGTTCATTCAGCTGCATGAGTGAGTACCTGGCCATCAACAGTGGTAGATATTTGTGTACGAATCATCTTCGCGGATTAGATGCAACATGGTTGAATGTTTCACAGAGAAGACAAGATGTTGTTTGTTTGAACAGTTCTGCCATGGATTAAAGTGTAAAATGCTTTATTCAGTCCCGAGGACTAGATACTGCACTATACAAGAATTTACCTTGTTTCATTGTGATAGAATAATTGATGATTTACTAAAATACATACCTTTTTCTGCATAATGTCAAGGTCAGTTAACTCAGGTAAATATGTAATCAGAAATGCCAGTTTGAATTCTATAACTAGGATTGACAAAAGACAGTGAATACCATTATACAGAACAATACAATTAGCAACATGAACTGTATAATCGTGTCAAAATATCGGCATCTGTGGATCTTACCTTTGTAATTTTTTAATTTACTAATTTTATTGATATAGTTAATATTTTGATATCTAAAAAACTATTATTATACTATTATTATTGTAGACTGTAAAATATGGACCTTAGCTACAAGAGCAATGTCCTCTCTGTGCTCCTGTATGGCTCAGAATGTTGGCTCATGGCCTATTTCAACCTACACTGGACTTGCGTTGTTGCTCTGCATAAATCCTGTTATATTTCCTGCAGCATATATCGTATAGAATTCTATAGATTTTATGCTAAGGGATATCAATCTGCTTGGTGTCTGTTATTTAAATATGAAATAAAATTGAATGGCTCCACACAGTGGCACAATCTTCTCTCCTCGCTGGCTGAAGTATTTTGTCCAGTCCACAGCGTGTCGCTTCTGGCTACATACCATGTGCGTTTGTTGTGTTGTGTGTTTGGTTTGTTGTACAAAAACATACTACCCATCAAATGTGATTTTTGAGATTCGTAGAAACATTTTGATGTGAACTTAATGCAATAGATTAGGCACATTATATAATGTTTTAGAATGTATTGACAGTGACATGACACATATTTGGAATAGTGTAGCTGGCAGTGATTTTTTGTCATTTAATTTTAATGTAACACACGTGGCCGCACACAAACGTGGCTATTTTGTAAATTGATCAGCACCGTGCATATACACACTTTAAAACTGCTGAAGGTATGTGGTTTTGACCAGACTTGTAAATTGTTTAATAGGTATAGACTTGTGAATTGTTTAATAGGTATCATCAAATGGCGATACTAAAAAAATCACATAAGTTTCTCAAGCTTTAATCTGACTGTCAGACTCAGATCTTTGACTTGACACGGGAAGTGGGGCGAGGGAGCATTGGAGATTTGTTTGCAGTTCAAAGTGGTTTGTGTTTTCTCCCTATGTCTCTCGGTCCCTACCTGCCTTCATCTCTCCCTCCCTCACTCTCTAATTCCCTCCCTCCCTCTCTCCCTCTCCCCTCTCTCTGTCTCACTCCTCTCTCTCTCTCTCCCTCTCTCTCACACTGTCTGTCTGTCTATCTCTATGTCTCTCTTTCTCAACTCTGTTTCTTATACATACTCATACACACTCTGTCTTCCTCTCTGTGTGCCTGTCACTCTCTCTCTCTCTCTCTCTCTCTCTCTCTCTCTCTCTCTCTCTCTCTCTCACCTTCTCACCCTCTCTCTCTCTCTTTGTCTATATGTGTTTCTCTCTTCTCTCATAATTGGCCGATTCCGATGAATTTTTATGCATTATGATTCTTTTTGGTATGCCCGATCGATTGAAGAGGTTTCATGATCATCGAAGGTCAAGGTCACAAGGTTTTTTCTAAAAATTTCTACGATTTGTCAATGCTACTGTCCTTCGAGCTATAATTTGCCAATAAAACTGTTCTTGGATATACTTGTCTTGTGTGGAGCGCAGTAGCGTAGCGGTAAGAGCTCCAGACTCTCGACTGAAAAAAACGCGTATTTGAATCCTGTGTGGTGGTGTCGAACCTTGGGCAAGTTTTTTTACTATACACTGCTTCAGTTCATTCAGCTGCATGAGTGAGTACCTGGCTATCAACAGTGGTAGATATTTGTGTACGAATCATCTTCGCGGATTAGATGCAACATGGTTGAATGTTTCACAGAGAAGGCAAGTTGGTGTTTGTTTGAACAGTTCTGCCATGGATTAAAGTGTAAAATGCTTTATTCAGTCCCGAGGACTGGATACTGCACTATATAAGAATTTACCTTGTTTCATTGTGATAGAACAATTGATGATTTACTAAAATACATACCTTTTTCTGCGTGATGTCAAGGTCAGTTAACTCAGGTAAATATGTCATCAGAAATGCCAGTTTGAATTCTATAACTAGGATTGACAAAAGACAGTGAATACCATTATACAGAACAATACAATTAGCAACATGAACTGTATAATCATGTCAAAATATCGGCATCTATGGATCTTACCTATGTCTTTTTTTTTTATTTACTAATTTCATTGATATAGTTAATATTTTGATATCTAAAAAACTATTATTATACTAATATTATTTTAGACTGTAAAATATGGACCTTAGCTACAAGAGTAATGTCCTCTCTGTGCTACTGTATGGCTCAGAATGTTGGCTCATGGCCTATTTCAATCTACACTGGACTTGCGTTGTTGCACTGCATAAATCCTGTTATATTTCCTGCAGCATATATCATATACAATTCTATAGATTTTATGCTAAGGGATATCAATCTGCTTGGTGTCTGTTATTTAAATAAGAACTAAAATTGAATGGCTCCACACAGTGGCACAATCTTCTCTCCTCGCTGGCTGAAGTATTTTGTCCAGTCCACAGCGTGTCGCTTCTGGCTACATACCATGTGCGTTTGTTGTATTGTGTGTTTGGTTTGTTGTACAAAAACATACTACCCATCAAATGTGATTTTTGAGATTCGTAGAAACATTTTGATGTGAACTTAATGCAATAGATTAGGCACATTATAGAATGTTTTAGAATGTATTGCCAGTGACATGACACATATTTGGAATAGTGTAGCTGGCAGTGATTTTTTGTCATTTAATTTTAACGTAACACACGTGGCCGCACACAAACGTGGCTATTTTGTAAATTGATCAGCACCGTGCAAATACACACTTTAAAACTGCTGAAGGTATGTGATTTTGACCAGACTTGTAAATTGTTTAATAGGTATAGACTTGTGAATTGTTTAATAGGTATCATCAAATGGCGATACTCAAAAAATCACATAAGTTTCTCAAGCTTTAATCTGACTGTCAGACTCAGATCTTTGACTTGACACGGGAAGTGGGGCGAGGGAGCATTGGAGATTTGTTTGCAGTTCAAAGTGGTTTGTGTTTTCTCCCTATGTCTCTCGGTCCCTACCTGCCTTCATCTCTCCCTCCCTCACTCTCTAATTCCCTCCTTCCCTCTCTCCCTCTCCCCTCTCTCTGTCTCACTCCTCTCTCTCTCTCTCCTCTCTCTCTCACACTGTCTGTCTGTCTATCTGTATGTCTCTCTTTCTCAACTCTGTTTCTTATACATACTCATACACACTCTGTCTTCCTCTCTGTGTGCCTGTCACTCTCTCTCTCTCTCTCTCTCTCTCTCTCTCTCTCTCTCTCTCACCTTCTCACCCTCTCTCTCTCTCTTTGTCTATATGTGTTTCTCTCTTCTCTCATAATTGGCCGATTCCGATGAATTTTTATGCATTATGATTCTTTTTGGTATGCCCGATCGATTGAAGAGGTTTCATGATCATCGAAGGTCAAGGTCACAAGGTTTTTTCTTTAAATTTCTACGATTTGTCAATGCTACTGTCCTTCGAGCTATAATTTGCCAATACAACTGTTCTTGGATATACTTGTCTTGTGTGGAGCGCAGTAGCGTAGCGGTAAGAGCTCCAGACTCTCGACTGAAAAAAACGCGTATTTGAATCCTGTGTGGTGGTGTCGAACCTTGGGCAAGTTTTTTTACTATACACTGCTTCAGTTCAGTCATCTGCATGAGTGAGTACCTGGCTATCAACAGTGGTAGATATTTGTGTACGAATCATCTTCGCGGATTAGATGCAACATGGTTGAATGTTTCACAGAGAAGGCAAGATGGTGTTTGTTTGAACAGTTCTGCCATGGATTAAAGTGTAAAATACTTTATTCAGTCCCGAGGACTGGATACTGCACTATACAAGAATTTACCTTGTTTCATTGTGATAGAACAATTGATGATTTACTAAAATACATACCTTTTTCTGCATGATGTCAAGGTCAGTTAACTCAGGTAAATATGTTATCAGAAATGCCAGTTTGAATTCTATAACTAGGATTGACAAAAGACAGTGAATACCATTATACAGAACAATACAATTAGCAACATCAACTGTATAATCGTGTCAAAATATCGGCATCTGTGGATCTTACCTTTGTCAAATTTTTTAATTTACTAATTTTATTGATATAGTTAATATTTTGATATCTAAAAAACTATTATTATACTATTATTATTGTAGACTGTAAAATATGGACCTTAGCTACAAGAGCAATGTCCTCTCTGTGCTCCTGTATGGCTCAGAATGTTGGCTCATGGCCTATTTCAACCTACACTGGACTTGCGTTGTTGCTCTGCATAAATCCTGTTATATTTCCTGCAGCATATATCGGATAGAATTCTATAGATTTTATGCTAAGGGTTATCAATCTGCTTGGTGTCTGTTATTTAAATATGAAATAAAATTGAATGGCTCCACACAGTGGCACAATCTTCTCTCCTCGCCGGCTGAAGGATTTTGTCCAGTCCACAGCGTGTCGCTTCTGGCTACATACCATGTGCGTTTGTTGTGTTGTGTGTTTGGTTTGTTGTACAAAAACATACTACCCATCAAATGTGATTTTTGAGATTCGTAGAAACATTTTGATGTGAACTTAGTGCAATAGATTAGGCACATTATAGAATGTTTTAGAATGTATTGCCAGTGACATGACACATATTTGGAATAGTGTAGCTGGCAGTGATTTTTTGTCATTTAATTTTAACGTAACATACGTGGCCGCACACAAACGAGGCTATTTTGTAAATTGATCAGCACCGTGCATATACACACTTTAAAACTGCTGAAGGTATGTGATTTTGACCAGAATTGTAAATTGTTTAATAGGTATAGACTTGTGAATTGTTTAATAGGTATCATCAAATGGCGATACTCAAAAAATCACATAAGTTTCTCAAGCTTTAATCTGACTGTCAGACTCAGATCTTTGACTTGACACGTGAAGTGGGGCGAGGGAGCATAGGAGATTTGTTTGCAGTTCAAAGTGGTTTGTGTTTTCTCCCTATGTCTCTCGGTCTCTACCTGCCTTCATCTCTCCCTCCCTCACTCTCTAATTCCCTCCCTCCCTCTCTCCCCTCTCTCTGTCTCACTCCTCTCTCTCTCTCTCCCTCTCTCTCACACTGTCTGTCTATCTATCTGTATGTCTCTCTTTCTCAACTCTGTTTCTTATACATACTCATACACACTCTTTCTTCCTCTCTGTGTGCCTGTCACTCTCTCTCTCTCTCTCTCTCTCTCTCTCTCTCTCTCTCTCTCTCTCTCTCTCTCTCTCTCACCTTCTCACCCTCTCTCTCTCTCTCTTTGTCTATATGTGTTTCTCTCTTCTCTCATAATTGGCCGATTCCGATGAATTTTTATGCATTATGATTCTTTTTGGTATGCCCGATCGATTGAAGAGGTTTCATGATCATCGAAGGTCAAGGTCACAAGGTTTTTTCTTAAAATTTCTACGATTTGTCAATGCTACTGTCCTTCGAGCTATAATTTGCCAATACAACTGTTCTTGGATATACTTGTCTTGTGTGGAGCGCAGTAGCGTAGCGGTAAGAGCTCCAGACTCTCGACTGAAAAAAACGCGTATTTGAATCCTGTGTGGTGGTGTCGAACCTTGGGCAAGTTTTTTTACTATACACTGCTTCAGTTCAGTCAGATGCATGAGTGAGTACCTGGCTATCAACAGTGGTAGATATTTGTGTACGAATCATCTTCGCGGATTAGATGCAACATGGTTGAATGTTTCACAGAGAAGGCAAGATGGTGTTTGTTTGAACAGTTCTGCCATGGGTTAAAGTGTAAAATGCTTTATTCAGTCCCGAGGACTGGATACTGCATTATACAAGAATTTACCTTGTTTCATTGTGATAGAACAATTGATGATTTACTAAAATAGATACCTTTTTCTGCATGATGTCAAGGTCAGTTATCTCAGGTAAATATGTCATCAGAAATGCCAGTTTGAATTCTATAACTAGGATTGACAAAAGACAGTGAATACCATTATACAGAACAATACAATTAGCAACATGAACTGTATAATCGTGTCAAAATATCGGCATCTGTGGATCTTACCTTTGTCTAATTTTTTTATTTACTAATTTTATTGATATAGTTAATATTTTGATATGTAAAAAACTATTATTATACTATTATTATTGTAGACTATAAAATATAGACCTTAGCTACAAGAGCAATGTCCTCTCTGTGCTCCTGTATGGCTCAGAATGTTGGCTCATGGCCTATTTCAACCTACACTGGACTTGCGTTGTTGCTCTGCATAAATCCTGTTATATTTCCTGCAGCATATATCGTATATAATTCTATAGATTTTATGCTAAGGGTTATCAATCTGCTTGGTGTCTGTTATTTAAATATGAAATAAAATTGAATGGCTCCACATAGTGGCACAATCTTCTCTCCTCACTGGCTGTAGTATTTTGTCCAGTCCACAGCGTGTCGCTTCTAGCTACATACCATGTGCGTTTGTTGTGTTGTGTGTTTGGTTTATTGTACAAAAACATACTACCCATCAAATGTGATTTTTGAGATTCGTAGAAACATTTTGATGTGAACTTAATGCAATAGATTAGGCACATTATAGAATGTTTTAGAATGTATTGCCAGTGACATGACACATATATGGAATAGTGTAGGTGGCAGTGATTTTTTGTCATTTAATTTTAACGTAACACACGTGGCCGCACACAAACTTGGCTATTTTGTAAATTGATCAGCACCGTGCATATACACACTTTAAAACTGCTGAAGGTATGTGATTTTGACCAGACTTGTAAATTGTTTAATAGGTATAGACTTGTGAATTGTTTAATAGGTATCATCAAATGGCGATACTCAAAAAATCACATAATTTTCTCAAGCTTTAATCTGACTGTCAGACTCAGATCTTTGACTTAACACGGGAAGTGGGGCGAGGGAGCATTGGAGATTTGTTTGCGGTTCAAAGTGGTTTGTGTTTTCTCCCTATGTCTCTCGGTCCCTACCTGCCTTCATCTCTCCCTCCCTCACTCTCTAATTCCCTCCCTCCCTCTCTCCCTCTCCCCTCTCTCTGTCTCACTCCTCTCTCTCTCTCTCTCTCCCTCTCCCTCACACTGTCTGTCTGTCTATCTGTATGTCTCTCTTTCTCATTCGCTCTCTTGCCCTCTCACTTTATCACCCTCTCTCTGTGTCTAACTGTTTCTCTCTCACACACTCTGTTTCTTATACATACTCATACACACTCTGTCTTCCTCTCTGTGTGCCTGTCTCTCTCTCTCTCTCTCTCTCTCTCTCTCTCTCTCTCTCTCTCTCTCTCTCTCTCTCACCTTCTCACCCTCTCTCTCTCTGTTTGTCTTTATGTGTTTCTCTCTTCTCTTATAATTGGCCGATTCCGATGAATTTTTATGCATTATGATTCTTTTTGGTATGCCCGATCGATTGAAGAGGTTTCATGATCATCGAAGGTCAAGGTCACAAGGTTTTTTCTAAAAATTTCTACGATTTGTCAATGCTACTGTCCTTCGAGCTATAATTTGCCAATAAAACTGTTCTTGGATATACTTGTCTTGTGTGGAGCGCAGTAGCGTAGCGGTAAGAGCTCCAGACTCTCGACTGAAAAAAACGCGTATTTGAATCCTGTGTGGTGGTGTCGAACCTTGGGCTAGTTTTTTTACTATACACTGCTTCAGTTCATTCAGCTCCATGAGTGAGTACCTGGCTATCAACAGTGGTAGATATTTGTGTACGAATCATCTTCGCGGATTAGATGCAACATGGTTGAATGTTTCACAGAGAAGGCAAGATGGTGTTTGTTTAAACAGTTCTGCCATGGATTAAAGTGTAAAATGCTTTATTCAGTCCCGAGGACTGGATACTGCACTATACAAGAATTTACCTTGTTTCATTGTGATAGAACAATTGATGATTTACTAAAATACATACCTTTCTCTGCATGATGTCAAGGTCAGTTAACTCAAGTAAATATGTCATCAGAAATGCCAGTTTGAATTATATAACTAGGATTGACTAAAGACAGTGAATACCATTATACAGAACAATACAATTAGCAACATGAACTGTATAATCGTGTCAAAATATCGGCATCTGTGGATCTTACCTTTGTCTAATTTTTTTATTTACGAATTTTATTGATATAATTAATATTTTGATATCTAAAAAACTATTATTATACTATTATTATTGTAGACTGTAAAATATAGACCTTAGCTACAAGAGCAATGTCCTCTCTGTGCTCCTGTATTGCTCAGAATGTTGGCTCATGGCCTATTTCAACCTACACTGGACTTGCGTTGTTGCTCTGCATAAATCCTGTTATATTTCCTGCAGCATATATCGTATAGAATTCTATAGATTTTATGCTAAGGGATATCAATCTGCTTGGTGTCTTTTATTTAAATATGAAATAAAATTGAATGGCTCAACACAGTGGCACAATCTTCTCTCCTCGCTGGCTGTAGTATTTTGTCCAGTCCACAGCATGTCGCTTCTGGCTACATACCATGTGCGTTTGTTGTGTTGTGTGTTTGGTTTGTTGTACAAAAACATACTACCCATCAAATGTGATTTTTGAGATTCGTAGAAACATTTTGATGTGAACTTAATGCAATAGATTAGGCACATTATAGAATGTTTTAGAATGTATTGCCAGTGACATGACACATATTTGGAATAGTGTAGTTGGCAGTGATTTTTTGTCATTTAATTTTAACGTAACACACGTGGCCGCACACAAACTTGGCTATTTTGTAATTTGATCAGCACCGTGCATATACACACTTTAAAACTGCTGAAGGTATGTGATTTTGACCAGACTTGTAAATTGTTTAATAGGTATAGACTTGTGAATTGTTTAATAGGTATCATCAAATGGCGATACTCAAAAATTCACATAAGTTTCTCAAGCTTTAATCTGACTGTCAGACTCAGATCTTTGACTTGACACGGGAAGTGGGGCGAGGGAGCATTGGAGATTTGTTTGCAGTTCAAAGTGGTTTGTGTTTTCTCCCTATGTCTCTCGGTCCCTACATGCCTTCATCTCTCCCTCCCTCACTCTCTAATTCCCTCCCTCCCTCTCTCTCTCTCTCCCCTCTCTCTGTCTCACTCCTCTCTCTCTCTCTCTCCCTCTCTCTCACCCTGTCTGTCTGTCTATCTGTATATCTCTCTTTCTCATTCGCTCTCTTGCCCTCTCACTTTATCACCCTCTCTCTGTGTCTAACTGTTTCTCTCTCACACACTCTGTTTCTTATACATACTCATACACACTCTGTCTTCCTCTGAGTGTGCCTGTCACTCTCTCTCTCTCTCTCTCTCTCTCTCTCTCTCTCTCTCTCTCTCTCTCTCTCTCTCTATATATATATATATATATATCTCTCTCTCTCTCTCTCACCTACTTACCCTCTCTCTATCTCTCTCTGTGTCTATATGTGTTTCTCTCTTCTCTCATAATTGGCCGATTCCGATGAATTTTTATGCATTATGATTCTTTTTGGTATGCCCGATCGATTGAAGAGGTTTCATGATCATCGAAGGTCAAGGTCACAAGGTTTTTTCTTAAAATGTCTACGATTTGTCAATGCTACTGTCCTTCGAGCTATAATTTGCCAATACAACTGTTCTTGGATATACTTGTATTGTGTGGAGCTCAGTAGCGTAGCGGTAAGAGCTCCAGACTCTCGAATGAAAAAAACGCGTATTTAAATCCTGTGTGGTGGTGTCGAACCTTAGGCAAGTTTTTTTTACTATACACTGCTTCAGTTCATTCAGCTGCATGAGTGAGTACCTGGCTATCAACAGTGGTAAATATTTGTGTACGAATCATCTTCGCGGATTAGATGCAACATGGTTGAATGTTTCACAGAGAAGGCAAGATGGTGTTTGTTTGAACAGTTCTGCCATGGATTAAAGTGTAAAATGCTTTATTCAGTCCCGAGGACTGGATACTGCACTATACAAGAATTTATCTTGTTTCATTGTGATAGAACAATTGATGATTTACTAAAATACATACCTTTTTATGCATGATGTCAAGGTCAGTTAACTCAGGTAAATATGTCATCAGAAATGCCAGTTTGAATTCTATAACTAGGATTGACAAAAGACAGTGAATACCATTATACAGAACAATACAATTAGCAACATGAACTGTATAATTGTGTCAAAATATCGGCATCTGTGGATCTTACCTTTGTCTAATTTTTTAATTTACTAATTTTATTGATATAGTTAATATTTTGATATCTAAAAAACTATTATTATACTATTATTATTGTAGACTATAAAATATAGACCTTAGCTACAAGAGCAATGTCCTTGCTATGCTCCTGTATGGCTCAGAATGTTGGCTCATGGCTTATTTCAACCTACACTGGACTTGCGTTGTTGCTCTGCATAAATCCTGTTATATTTCCTGCAGCATATATCGTATAGAATTCTATAGATTTTATGCTAAGGGATATCAATCTGCTTGGTGTCTGTTATTTAAATATGAAATAAAATTGAATGGCTCCACACAGTGGCACAATCTTCTCTCCTCGCTGGCTGTAGTATTTTGTCCAGTCCACAGCGTGTCGCTTCTGGCTACATACCATGTGCGTTTGTTGTGTTGTGTGTTTGGTTTGTTGTACAAAAACATACTACCCATCAAATATGATTTTTGAGATTCGTAGAAACATTTTGATGTGAACTTAATGCAATAGATTAGGCACATTATAGAATGTTTTAGAATGTATTGCCAGTGACATGACACATATTTGGAATAGTGTAGCTGGCAGTGATTTTTTGTCATTTAATTTTAACGTAACACACGTGGCCGCACACAAACGTGGCTATTTTGTAAATTGATCAGCACCGTGCATATACACACTTTAAAACTGCTGAAGGTATGTGATTTTGACCAGACTTGTAAATTGTTTAATAGGTATAGACTTGTGAATTGTTTAATAGGTATCATCAAATGGCGATACTCAAAAAATCACATAAGTTTCTCAAGCTTTAATCTGACTGTCAGACTCAGATCTTTGACTTAACACGGGAAGTGGGGCGAGGGAGCATTGGAGATTTGTTTGCGGTTCAAAGTGGTTTTTTTTTCTCCCTATGTCTCTCGGTCCCTACCTGCCTTCATCTCTCCCTCCCTCACTCTCTAATTCCCTCCCTCCCTCTCTCCCTCTCCCCTCTCTCTGTCTCACTCCTCTCTCTCTCTCTCTCTCCCTCTCTCTCACACTGTCTGTCTGTCTATCTGTATGTCTCTCTTTCTCATTCGCTCTCTTGCCCTCTCACTTTATCACCCTCTCTCTGTGTCTAACTGTTTCTCTCTCACACACTCTGTTTCTTATACATACTCATACACACTCTGTCTTCCTCTCTGTGTGCCTGTCTCTCTCTCTCTCTCTCTCTCTCTCTCTCTCTCTCTCTCTCTCTCTCTCTCTCTCTCACCTTCTCACCCTCTCTCTCTCTGTTTGTCTTTATGTGTTTCTCTCTTCTCTTATAATTGGCCGATTCCGATGAATTTTTATGCATTATGATTCTTTTTGGTATGCCCGATCGATTGAAGAGGTTTCATGATCATCGAAGGTCAAGGTCACAATGTTTTTTCTAAAAATTTCTACGATTTGTCAATGCTACTGTCCTTCGAGCTATAATTTGCCAATAAAACTGTTCTTGGATATACTTGTCTTGTGTGGAGCGCAGTAGCGTAGCGGTAAGAGCTCCAGACTCTCGACTGAAAAAAACGCGTATTTGAATCCTGTGTGGTGGTGTCGAACCTTGGGCTAGTTTTTTTACTATACACTGCTTCAGTTCATTCAGCTCCATGAGTGAGTACCTGGCTATCAACAGTGGTAGATATTTGTGTACGAATCATCTTCGCGGATTAGATGCAACATGGTTGAATGTTTCACAGAGAAGGCAAGATGGTGTTTGTTTAAACAGTTCTGCCATGGATTAAAGTGTAAAATGCTTTATTCAGTCCCGAGGACTGGATACTGCACTATACAAGAATTTACCTTGTTTCATTGTGATAGAACAATTGATGATTTACTAAAATACATACCTTTCTCTGCATGATGTCAAGGTCAGTTAACTCAAGTAAATATGTCATCAGAAATGCCAGTTTGAATTATATAACTAGGATTGACTAAAGACAGTGAATACCATTATACAGAACAATACAATTAGCAACATGAACTGTATAATCGTGTCAAAATATCGGCATCTGTGGATCTTACCTTTGTCTAATTTTTTTATTTACGAATTTTATTGATATAATTAATATTTTGATATCTAAAAAACTATTATTATACTATTATTATTGTAGACTGTAAAATATAGACCTTAGCTACAAGAGCAATGTCCTCTCTCTGCTCCTGTATTGCTCAGAATGTTGGCTCATGGCCTATTTCAACCTACACTGGACTTGCGTTGTTGCTCTGCATAAATCCTGTTATATTTCCTGCAGCATATATCGTATAGAATTCTATAGATTTTATGCTAAGGGATATCAATCTGCTTGGTGTCTGTTATTTAAATATGAAATAAAATTGAATGGCTCAACACAGTGGCACAATCTTCTCTCCTCGCTGGCTGTAGTATTTTGTCCAGTCCACAGCGTGTCGCTTCTGGCTACATACCATGTGCGTTTGTTGTGTTGTGTGTTTGGTTTGTTGTACAAAAACATACTACCCATCAAATGTGATTTTTGAGATTCGTAGAAACATTTTGATGTGAACTTAATGCAATAGATTAGGCACATTATAGAATGTTTTAGAATGTATTGCCAGTGACATGACACATATTTGGAATAGTGTAGCTGGCAGTGATTTTTTGTCACTTAATTTTAACGTAACACACGTGGCCGCACACAAACGTGGCTATTTTGTAAATTGATCAGCACCGAGCATATACACACTTTAAAACTGCTGAAGGTATGTGATTTTGACCAGACTTGTAAATTGTTTAATAGGTATAGACTTGTGAATTGTTTAATAGGTATCATCAAATGGCGATACTCAAAAATTCACATAAGTTTCTCAAGCTTTAATCTGACTGTCAGACTCAGATCTTTGACTTGACACGGGAAG
This sequence comes from Paraescarpia echinospica, assembly GCA_020002185.1. Classification (NCBI taxonomy): domain Eukaryota; kingdom Metazoa; phylum Annelida; class Polychaeta; order Sabellida; family Siboglinidae; genus Paraescarpia; species Paraescarpia echinospica. Next base: position 15,508,843 of record CM034539.1, on the reverse strand, counting down.
TGGGGCGAGGGAGCATTGGAGATTTGTTTGCAGTTCAAAGTGGTTTGTGTTTTCTCCCTATGTCTCTCGGTCCCTACATGCCTTCATCTCTCCCTCCCTCACTCTCTAATTCCCTCCCTCCCTCTCTCTCTCTCTCCCCTCTCTCTGTCTCACTCCTCTCTCTCTCTCTCTCCCTCTCTCTCACCCTGTCTGTCTGTCTATCTGTATATCTCTCTTTCTCATTCGCTCTCTTGCCCTCTCACTTTATCACCCTCTCTCTGTGTCTAACTGTTTCTCTCTCACACACTCTGTTTCTTATACATACTCATACACACTCTGTCTTCCTCTGAGTGTGCCTGTCACTCTCTCTCTCTCTCTCTCTCTCTCTCTCTCTCTCTCTCTCTCTCTCTCTCTCACCTACTTACCCTCTCTCTCTCTCTCTGTGTCTATATGTGTTTCTCTCTTCTCTCATAATTGGCCGATTCCGATGAATTTTTATGCATTATGATTCTTTTTGGTATGCCCGATCGATTGAAGAGGTTTCATGATCATCGAAGGTCAAGGTCACAAGGTTTTTTCTTAAAATGTCTACGATTTGTCAATGCTACTGTCCTTCGAGCTATAATTTGCCAATACAACTGTTCTTGGATATACTTGTATTGTGTGGAGCGCAGTAGCGTAGCGGTAAGAGCTCCAGACTCTCGACTGAAAAAAACGCGTATTTAAATCCTGTGTGGTGGTGTCGAACCTTAGGCAAGTTTTTTTTACTATACACTGCTTCAGTTCATTCAGCTGCATGAGTGAGTACCTGGCTATCAACAGTGGTAAATATTTGTGTACGAATCATCTTCGCGGATTAGATGCAACATGGTTGAATGTTTCACAGAGAAGGCAAGATGGTGTTTGTTTGAACAGTTCTGCCATGGATTAAAGTGTAAAATGCTTTATTCAGTCCCGAGGACTGGAACCTACACTATACAAGAATTTACCTTGTTTCATTGTGATAGAACAATTGATGATTTACTAAAATACATACCTTTTTATGCATGATGTCAAGGTCAGTTAACTCAGGTAAATATGTCATCAGAAATGCCAGTTTGAATTCTATAACTAGGATTGACAAAAGACAGTGAATACCATTATACAGAACAATACAATTAGCAACATGAACTGTATAATTGTGTCAAAATATCGGCATCTGTGGATCTTACCTTTGTCTAATTTTTTAATTTACTAATTTTATTGATATAGTTAATATTTTGATATCTAAAAAACTATTATTATACTATTATTATTGTAGACTATAAAATATAGACCTTAGCTACAAGAGCAATGTCCTTGCTATGCTCCTGTATGGCTCAGAATGTTGGCTCATGGCTTATTTCAACCTACACTGGACTTGCGTTGTTGCTCTGCATAAATCCTGTTATATTTCCTGCAGCATATATCGTATAGAATTCTATAGATTTTATGCTAAGGGATATCAATCTGCTTGGTGTCTGTTATTTAAATATGAAATAAAATTGAATGGCTCCACACAGTGGCACAATCTTCTCTCCTCGCTGGCTGTAGTATTTTGTCCAGTCCACAGCGTGTCGCTTCTGGCTACATACCATGTGCGTTTGTTGTGTTGTGTGTTTGGTTTGTTGTACAAAAACATACTACCCATCAAATATGATTTTTGAGATTCGTAGAAACATTTTGATGTGAACTTAATGCAATAGATTAGGCACATTATAGAATGTTTTAGAATGTATTGCCAGTGACATGACACATATTTGGAATAGTGTAGCTGGCAGTGATTTTTGGTCATTTAATTTTAACGTAACACACGTGGCCGAACACAAACGGGGCTATTTGGTAAATTGATCAGCACCGAGCATATACACACTTTAAAACTGCTGAAGGTATGTGATTTTGACCAGACTTTTAAATTGTTTAATAGGTATAGACTTGTGAATTGTTTAATAGGTATCATCAAATGGCGATACTCAAAAAATCACATAAGTTTCTCAAGCTTTAATCTGACTGTCAGACTCAGTTCTTTGACTTGACACGGGAAGTGGGGCGAGGGAGCATTGGAGATTTGTTTGCAGTTCAAAGTGGTTTGTGTTTTCTCCCTATGTCTCTCGGTCCCTACTTGCCTTCATCTCTCCCTCCCTTACTCTCTAATTCCCTCCCTCCCTCTCTCTCTCTCCCATCTCTCTGTCTCACTCCTCTCTCTCTCTCTCCCTCTCTCTCACCCTGTCTGTCTGTCTATCTTTATGTCTCTCTTTCTCATTCGCTCTCTTGCCCTCTCACTTTATCACCCTCTCTTTGTGTCTAACTGTTTCTCTCTCACACACTCTGTTTCTTATACATACTCATACACACTCTGTCTTCCTCTCTGTGTGCCTGTCACTCTCTCTCTCTCTCTCTCTCTCTCTCTCTCTCTCTCTCTCTCTCTCTCTCTCTCTCTCTCTCTCTCTCTCTCTCACCTTCTCTCTCTCTGTTTGTCTATATGTGTTTCTCTCTTCTCTCATAATTGGCCGATTCCGATGAATTTTTATGCATTATGATTCTTTTTGGTATGCCCGATCGATTGAAGAGGTTTCATGATCATCGAAGGTCAAGGTCACAAGGTTTTTTCTTAAAATGTCTACGATTTGTCAATGCTACTGTCCTTCGAGCTATAATTTGCCAATACAACTGTTCTTGGATATACTTGTCTTGTGTGGAGCGCAGTAGCGTAGCGGTAAGAGCTCCAGACTCTCGACTGAAAAAAACGCGTATTTGAATCCTGTGTGGTGGTGTCGAACCTTGGGCAAATTTTTTTACTATACACTGCTTCAGTTCATTCAGCTGCATGAGTGATTACCTGGCTATCAACAGTGGTAGATATTTGTGTACGAATCATCATCGCGGATTAGATGCAACATGGTTGAATGTTTCACAGAGAAGGCAAGATGGTGTTTGTTTGAACAGTTCTGCCATGGATTAAAGTGTAAAATGCTTTATTCAGTCCCGAGGACTGGATACTGCACTATACAAGAATTTACCTTGTTTCATTGTGATAGAACAATTGATGATTTACTAAAATACATACCTTTTTCTGCATGATGTCAAGGTCAGTTAACTCAGGTAAATATGTCATCAGAAATGCCAGTTTTAATTCTATAACTAGGATTGACAAAAGACAGTGAATACCATTATACAGAACAATACAATTAGCAACATGAACTGTATAATTGTGTCAAAATATCGGCATCTGTGGATCTTACCTTTGTCTAATTTTTTAATTTACTAATTTTATTGATATAGTTAATATTTTGATATCTAAAAAACTATTATTATACTATTATTATTGTAGACTGTAAAATATGGACCTTAGCTACAAGAGCAATGTCCTCTCTGTGCTCCTGTATGGCTCAGAATGTTGGCTCATGGCCTATTTCAACCTACACTGGACTTGCGTTGTTGCTCTGCATAAATCCTGTTGTATTTCCTGCAGCATATATCGTATAGAATTCTATAGATTTTATGCTAAGGGATATCAATCTGCTTGGTGTCTGTTATTTAAATATGAAATAAAATTGAATGGCTCCACACAGTGGCACAATCTTCTCTCCTCGCTGGCTGTAGTATTTTGTCCAGTCCACAGCGTGTCGCTTCTGGCTACATACCATGTGCGTTTGTTGTGTTGTGTGTTTGGTTTGTTGTACAAAAACATACTACCCATCAAATGTGATTTTTGAGATTCGTAGAAACATTTTGATGTGAACTTAATGCAATAGATTAGGCACATTATAGAATGTTTTAGAATGTATTGCCAGTGACATGACACATATTTGGAATAGTGTAGCTGGCAGTGATTTTTTGTCATTTAATTTTAACGTAACACACGTGGCCGCACACAAACGTGGCTATTTTATAAATTGATCAGCACCGTGCATATACACACTTTAAAACTGCTGAAGGTATGTGATTTTGACCAGACTTGTAAATTGTTTAATAGGTATAGACTTGTGAATTGTTTAATAGGTATCATCAAATGGCGATACTCAAAAAATCACATAAGTTTCTCAAGCTTTAATCTGACTGTCAGACTCAGATCTTTGACTTGACACGGGAAGTGGGGCGAGGGAGCATTGGAGATTTGTTTGCAGTTCAAAGTGGTTTGTGTTTTCTCCCTATGTCTCTCGGTCCCTACCTGCCTTCATCTCTCCCTCCCTTACTCTCTAATTCCCTCCCTCCCTCTCTCTCTCTCCCCTCTCTCTGTCTCACTCCTCTCTCTCTCTCTCCCTCTCTCTCACCCTGTCTGTCTGTCTATCTTTATGTCTCTTTTTCTCATTCGCTCTCTTGCCCTCTCACTTTATCACCCTCTCTCTGTGTCTAACTGTTTCTCTCTCACACACTCTGTTTCTTGTACATACTCATACGCACTCTGTCTTCCTCTCTGTGTGCCTGTCACTCTCTCTCTCTCTCTCTCTCTCTCTCTCTCTCTCTCTCTCTCTCTCTCTCTCTCTCACCTTCTCACCCTCTCTCTCTCTCTTTGTCTATATGTGTTTCTCTCTTCTCTCATAATTGGCCGATTCCGATGAATTTTTATGCATTATGATTCTTTTTGGTATGCCTGATCGATTGAAGAGGTTTCATGATCATCGAAGGTCAAGGTCACAAGGTTTTTTCTTTAAATTTCTACGATTTGTCAATGCTACTGTCCTTCGAGCTATAATTTGCCAATACAACTGTTCTTGGATATACTTGTCTTGTGTGGAGCGCAAGTAGCGTAGCGGTAAGAGCTCCAGACTCTCGACTGAAAAAAACACGTATTTGAATCCTGTGTGGTGGTGTCGAACCTTGGGCAAGTTTTTTTTACTAAACATTGATTCTGTTCATTCAGCTGCATGAGTGAGTACCTGGCCATCAACAGTGGTAGATATTTGTGTACGAATCATCTTCGCGGATTAGATGCAACATGGTTGAATGTTTCACAGAGAAGACAAGATGTTGTTTGTTTGAACAGTTCTGCCATGGATTAAAGTGTAAAATGCTTTATTCAGTCCCGAGGACTGGATACTGCACTATACAAGAATTTACCTTGTTTCATTGTGATAGAACAATTGATGATTTACTAAAATACATACCTTTTTCTGCATGATGTCAAGGTCAGTTAACTCAGGTAAATATGTCATCAGAAATGCCAGTTTGAATTCTATAACTAGGATTGACAAAAGACAGTGAATACCATTATACAGAACAATACAATTAGCAACAAGAACTGTATAATCGTGTCAAAATATCGGCATCTGTGGATCTTACCTATGTCTTTTTTGTTTAATTTACTAATTTTATTGATATAGTTAATATTTTGATATCTAAAAAACTATTATTATACTATTATTATTGTAGACTGTAAAATATGGACCTTAGCTACAAGAGCAATGTCCTCTCTGTGCTATTGTATGGCTCAGAATGTTGGCTCATGGCCTATTTCAACCTACACTGGACATGCGTTGTTGCTCTGCATAAATCCTGTTATATTTCCTGCAGCATATATCATATAGAATTCTATAGATTTTATGCTAAGGGATATCAATCTGCTTGGTGTCTGTTATTTAAATATGAAATAAAATTGAATGGCTCCACACAGTGGCACAATCTTCTCTCCTCGCTGGCTGTAGTATTTTGTCCAGTCCACAGCGTGTCGCTTCTGGCTACATACCATGTGCATTTGTTGTGTTGTGTGTTTGGTTTGTTGTACAAAAACATACTACCCATCAAATGTGATTTTTGAGATTCGTAGAAACATTTTGCTCTGAACTTAATGCAATAGATTAGGCACATTACAGAATGTTTTAGAATGTATTGCCAGTGACATGACACATATTTGGAATAGTGTAGCTGGCAGTGATTTTTTGTCATTTAATTTTAACGTAACACACGTGGCCGCACACAAACGTGGCTATTTTGTAAATTGATCAGCACCGTGCATATACACACTTTAAAACTGCTGAAGGTATGTGATTTTGACCAGACTTGTAAATTGTTTAATAGGTATAGACTTGTGAATTGTTTAATAGGTATCATCAAATGGCGATACTCAAAAAATCACATAAGTTTCTCAAGCTTTAATCTGACTGTCAGACTCAGATCTTTGACTTGACACGGGAAGTGGGGCGAGGGAGCATTGGAGATTTGTTTGCAGTTCAAAGTGGTTTGTGTTTTCTCCCTATGTCTCTCGGTCCCTACCTGCCTTCATCTCTCCCTCCCTTACTCTCTAATTCCCTCCCTCCCTATCTCTCTCCCCTCTCTCCGTCTCACTCCTCTCTCTCTCTCTCCCTCTCTCTCATCCTGTCTGTCTGTCTATCTTTATGTCTCTTTTTCTCATTCGCTCTCTTGCCCTCTCACTTTATCACCCTCTCTCTGTGTCTAACTGTTTCTCTCTCACACACTCTGTTTCTTATACATTCTCATACGCACTCTGTCTTCCTCTCTGTGTGCCTGTCACTCACTCTCTCTCTCTCTCTCTCTCTCTCTCTCTCTCTCTCTCTCTCTCTCTCTCTCTCTCTCTCTCTCTCTCACCTTCTCACCCTCTCTCTCTCTCTTTGTCTATATGTGTTTCTCTCTTCTCTCATAATTGGCCGATTCCGATGAATTTTTATGCATTATGATTCTTTTTGGTATGCCCGATCGATTGAAGAGGTTTCATGATCATCGAAGGTCAAGGTCACAAGGTTTTTTCTTTAAATTTCGACGATTTGTCAATGCTACTGTCCTTCGAGCTATAATTTGCCAATACAACTGTTCTTGGATATACTTGTCTTGTGTGGAGCGCAGTAGCGTAGCGGTAAGAGCTCCAGACTCTCGACTGAAAAAAACGCGTATTTGAATGCTGTGTGGTGGTGTCGAACCTTGGGCAAGTTTTTTTACTATACACTGCTTCAGTTCATTCAGCTGCATGAGTGAGTACCTGGCTATCAACAGTGGTAGATATTTGTGTACGAATCATCTTCGCGGATTAGATGCAACATGGTTGAATGTTTCACAGAGAAGACAAGATGGTGTTTGTTTGAACAGTTCTGCCATGGATTAAAGTGTAAAATGCTTTATTCTGTCCCGAGGACTGGATACTGCACTATACAAGAATTTACCTTGTTTCATTGTGATAGAACAATTGATGATTTACTAAAATACATACCTTTTTCTGCATGATGTCAAGGTCAGTTAACTCAGGTAAATATGTCATCAGAAATGCCAGTTTGAATTCTATAACTAGGATTGACAAAAGACAGTGAATACCATTATACAGAACAATACAATTAGCAACATGAACTGTATAATCGTGTCAAAATATCGGCATCTGTGGATCTTACCTTTGTCTAATTTTTTAATTTACTAATTTTATTGATATAGTTAATATTTTGATATCTAAAAAACTATTATTATACTATTATTATTGTAGACTGTAAAATATGGACCTAAGCTACAAGAGCAATGTCCTCTCTGTGCTCCTGTATGGCTCAGAATGTTGGCTCATGGCCTATTTCAACCTACACTGGACTTGCGTTGTTGCTCTGCATAAATCCTGTTATATTTCCTGCAGCATATATCGTATAGAATTCTATAGATTTTATGCTAAGGGATATCAATCTGCTTGGTGTCTGTTATTTAAACATGAAATATAATTGAATGGCTCCACACAGTGGCACAATCTTCTCTCCTCGCTGGCTGAAGTATTTCGTCCAGTCCACAACGTGTCGCTTCTGGCTACATACCATGTGCGTTTGTTGTGTTGTGTGTTTGGTTTGTTGTACAAAAACATACTACCCATCAAATGTGATTTTTGAGATTCGTAGAAACATTTTGATGTGAACTTAATGCAATAGATTAGGCACATTATAGGATGTTTTAGAATGTATTGCCAGTGACATGACACATATTTGGAATAGTGTAGCTGGCAGTGATTTTTTGTCATTTAATTTTAACGTAACACACGTGGCCGCACACAAACGTGGTTATTTTGTAAATTGATCAGCACCGTGCATATACACACTTTAAAACTGCTGAAGGTATGTGATTTTGACCAGACTTGTAAATTGTTTAATAGGTATAGACTTGTGAATTGTTGAATAGGTATCATCAAATGGCGATACTCAAAAAATCACATAAGTTTCTCAAGCTTTAATCTGACTGTCAGACTCAGATCTTTGACTTGACACGGGAAGTGGTGCGAGGGAGCATTGGAGATTTGTTTGCAGTTCAAAGTGGTTTGTGTTTTCTCCCTATGTCTCTCGGTCCCTACCTGCCTTCATCTCTCCCTCCCTCACTCTCTAATTCCCTCCCTCCCTCTCTCCCTCTCCCCTCTCTCTGTCTCACTCCTCTCTCTCTCTCTCCCTCTCTCTCACCCTGTCTGTCTGTCTATCTGTATATCTCTCTTTCTCATTCGCTCTCTTGCCCTCTCAATTTATCACCCTCTCTCTGTGTCTAACTGTTTCTCTCTCACACACTCTGTTTCTTATACATACTCATACACACTCTATCTTCCTCTGAGTGTGCCTGTCACTCTCTCTCACTCTCTCTTTGTCTATATGTGTTTCTCTCTTCTCTAAAAATTGGCCGATTCTGATGAATTTTTATGCATTATGATTCTTTTTGGTATGCCCGATCGATTGAAGAGGTTTCATGATCATCGAAGGTAAAGGTCACAAGGTTTTTTTGTTTAAATTTCGACGATTTGTCAATGCTACTGTCCTTCGAGCTATAATTTGCTAATACAACTGTTCTTGGATATACTTGTCTTGTGTGGACCGCAGTAGCGTAGCGGTAAGAGCTCCAGACTCTCGACTGAAAAAAACGCGTATATGAATCCTGTGTGATGGTGTCGAACCTTGGGCAAGTTTTTTTACTATTCACTGCTTCAGTTCATTCAGCTGCATGAGTGAGTACCTGGCCATCAACAGTGGTAGATATTTGTGTATGAATCATCTTCGCGGATTAGATGCAACATGGTTGAATGTTTCACAGAGAAGACAAGATGGTGTTTGTTTGAACAGTTCTGCCATGGATTAAAGTGTAAAATGCTTCATTCAGTCCCGAGGACTGGATACTGCACTATACAAGAATTTACCTTGTTTCATTGTGATAGAACAATTGATGATTTACTAAAATACATACCTTTTTCTGCATGATGTCAAGGTCAGTTAACTCAGGTAAATATGTCATCAGAAATGCCAGTTTTAATTCTATAACTAGGATTGACAAAAGACAGTGAATACCATTATACAGAACAATACAATTAGCAACATGAACTGTATAATCGTGTCAAAATATCGGCATCTGTGGATCTTACATTTGTCTAATTTTTTAATTTACTAATTTTATTGATATAGTTAATATTTTGATATCTAAAAAACTATTATTATACTATTATTATTGTAGACTATAAAATATAGACCTTAGCTACAAGAGCAATGTCCTCTCTGTGCTCCTGTATGGCTCAGAATGTTGGCTCATGGCCTATTTCAACCTACACTGGACTTGCGTTGTTGCTCTGCATAAATCCTGTTATATTTCCTGCAGCATATATCGTATAGAATTCTATAGATTTTATGCTAAGGGATATCAATCTGCTTGGTGTCTGTTATTTAAATATGAAATAAAATTGAATGGCTCCACACAGTGGCACAATCTTCTCTCCTCGCTGGCTGTAGTATTTTGTCCAGTCCACAGCGTGTCGCTTCTGGCTACATACCATGTGCGTTTGTTGTGTTGTGTGTTTGGTTTGTTGTACAAAAACATACTACCCATCAAATATGATTTTTGAGATTCGTAGAAACATTTTGATGTGAACTTAATGCAATAGATTAGGCACATTATAGAATGTTTTAGAATGTATTGCCAGTGACATGACACATATTTGGAATAGTGTAGTTGGCAGTGATTTTTTGTCATTTAATTTTAACGTAACACACGTGGCCGCACACAAACTTGGCTATTTTGTAATTTGATCAGCACCGTGCATATACACACTTTAAAACTGCTGAAGGTATGTGATTTTGACCAGACTTGTAAATTGTTTAATAGGTATAGACTTGTGAATTGTTTAATAGGTATCATCAAATGGCGATACTCAAAAATTCACATAAGTTTCTCAAGCTTTAATCTGACTGTCAGACTCAGATCTTTGACTTGACACGGGAAGTGGGGCGAGGGAGCATTGGAGATTTGTTTGCAGTTCAAAGTGGTTTGTGTTTTCTCCCTATGTCTCTCGGTCCCTACATGCCTTCATCTCTCCCTCCCTCACTCTCTAATTCCCTCCCTCCCTCTCTCTCTCTCTCCCCTCTCTCTGTCTCACTCCTCTCTCTCTCTCTCTCCCTCTCTCTCACCCTGTCTGTCTGTCTATCTGTATATCTCTCTTTCTCATTCGCTCTCTTGCCCTCTCACTTTATCACCCTCTCTCTGTGTCTAACTGTTTCTCTCTCACACACTCTGTTTCTTATACATACTCATACACACTCTGTCTTCCTCTGAGTGTGCCTGTCACTCTCTCTCTCTCTCTCTCTCTCTCTCTCTCTCTCTCTCTCTCTCTCTCTTTGTCTATATGTGTTTCTCTCTTCTCTAAAAATTGGCCGATTCCGATGAATTTTTATGCATTATGATTCTTTTTGTTATGCCCGATCGATTGAAGAGGTTTCATGATCATCGAAGGTCAAGGTCACAAGGTTTTTTCTTAAAATGTCTACGATTTGTCAATGCTACTGTCCTTCGAGCTATAATTTGCCAATACAACTGTTCTTGGATATACTTGTCTTGTGTGGAGCGCAATAGCGTAGCGGTAAGAGCTCCAGACTCTCGACTGAATAAAACGCGTATTTGAATCCTGTGTTGTGGTGTCGAATCTTGGGCAAGTTTTTTTTACTATACACTGCTTCAGTTCATTCAGCTGCATGAGTGAGTACCTGGCTATCAACAGTGGTAGATATTTGTGTACGAATCATCTTCGCGGATTAGATGCAACATGGTTGAATGTTTCACAGAGAAGACAAGATGGTGTTTGTTTGAACAGTTCTGCCATGGATTAAAGTGTAAAATGCTTCATTCAGTCCCGAGGACTGGATACTGCACTATACAAGAATTTACCTTGTTTCATTGTGATAGAACAATTGATGATTTACTAAAATACATACCTTTTTCTGCATGATGTCAATGTCAGTTAACTCAGGTAAATATGTCATCAGAAATGCAAGTTTGAATTCTATAACTAGGATTGACAAAAGACAGTGAAAACCATTGTACAGAACAATACAATTAGCAACATGAACTGTATAATCGTGTCAAAATATCGGCATCTGTGGATCTTACCTTTGTCTAATTTGTTAATTTACTAATTTTATTGATATAGTTAATATTTTGATATCTAGAAAACTATTATTATACTATTATTATTGTAGACTGTAAAATATGGACCTTAGCTACAAGAGCAATGTCCTCTCTGTGCTCCTGTATGGCTCAGAATGTTGGCTCATGGCCTATTTCAACCTACACTGGACTTGCGTTGTTGCTCTGCATAAATCCTGTTATATTTCCTGCAGCATATATCGTATAGAATTCTATAGATTTTATGCTAAGGGATATCAATCTGCTTGGTGTCTGTTATTTAAATATGAAATAAAATTGAATGGCTCCACACAGTGGCACAATCTTCTCTCCTCGCTGGCTGAAGTATTTCGTCCAGTCCACAACGTGTCGCTTCTGGCTACATACCATGTGCGTTTGTTGTGTTGTGTGTTTGGTTTGTTGTACAAAAACATACTACCCATCAAATGTGATTTTTGAGATTCGTAGAAACATTTTGATGTGAACTTAATGCAATAGATTAGGCACATTATAGGATGTTTTAGAATGTATTGCCAGTGACATGACACATATTTGGAATAGTGTAGCTGGCAGTGATTTTTTGTCTTTTAATTTTAACGTAACACACGTGGCCGCACACAAAAGTGGTTATTTTGTAAATTGATCAGCACCGTGCATATACACACTTTAAAACTGCTGAAGGTATGTGATTTTGACCAGACTTGTAAATTGTTTAATAGGTATAGACTTGTGAATTGTTGAATAGGTATCATCAAATGGCGATACTCAAAAAATCACATAAGTTTCTCAAGCTTTAATCTGACTGTCAGACTCAGATCTTTGACTTGACACGGGAAGTGGTGCGAGGGAGCATTGGAGATTTGTTTGCAGTTCAAAGTGGTTTGTGTTTTCTCCCTATGTCTCTCGGTCCCTACCTGCCTTCATCTCTCCCTCCCTCACTCTCTAATTCCCTCCCTCCCTCTCTCCCTCTCCCCTCTCTCTGTCTCACTCCTCTCTCTCTCTCTCCCTCTCTCTCACCCTGTCTGTCTGTCTATCTGTATATCTCTCTTTCTCATTCGCTCTCTTGCCCTCTCAATTTATCACCCTCTCTCTGTGTCTAACTGTTTGTCTCTCACACACTCTGTTTCTTATACATACTCATACACACTCTATCTTCCTCTGAGTGTGCCTGTCACTCTCTCTCTCTCTCTCTTTGTCTATATGTGTTTCTCTCTTCTCTAAAAATTGGCCGATTCCGATGAATTTTTATGCATTATGATTCTTTTTGGTATGCCCGATCGATTGAAGAGGTTTCATGATCATCGAAGGTCAAGGTCACAAGGTTTTTTTGTTTAAATTTCGACGATTTGTCAATGCTACTGTCCTTCGAGCTATAATTTGCTAATACAACTGTTCTTGGATATACTTGTCTTGTGTGGACCGCAGTAGCGTAGCGGTAAGAGCTCCAGACTCTCGACTGAAAAAAACGCGTATATGAATCCTGTGTGATGGTGTCGAACCTTGGGCAAGTTTTTTTTACTATACACTGCTTCAGTTCATTCAGCTGCATGAGTGAGTACCTGGCCATCAACAGTGGTAGATATTTGTGTATGAATCATCTTCGCGGATTAGATGCAACATGGTTGAATGTTTCACAGAGAAGACAAGATGGTGTTTGTTTGAACAGTTCTGCCATGGATTAAAGTGTAAAATGCTTCATTCAGTCCCGAGGACTGGATACTGCACTATACAAGAATTTACCTTGTTTCATTGTGATAGAACAATTGATGATTTACTAAAATACATACCTTGTTTCTGAATGATGTCCAGATCAGTTAACTCAGGTAAATGTGTCATCAGAATTGCCAGTTTGAATTTAATAACTAGGATTGACAAAATTAAGTGAAAACCATTAAACAGAAGAATGCAATTAGCAACATGCACTGTATAACCGTGGTAAAATGTCGGCATCTTTGGATCTTACGTTTGTCTAATTTTTTAATTTACTAATTTTAACAATATATTTATTATTTTGATATCTGTAAAAACTAGTATGACACTATTATTATTGTAGACTTTAAACTATGGACCTTATCTACCAGGGCAATGTCCTCTGTGTGCTCCAGTATGGCTCAGAATGTTGGCACATGGCCTATTTCAACCTACACAGGACTTGCGTTGTTGCTCTGCATAAAATCTGTTA